>JAQPCC010000133.1:437500-475575 GCA_028392965.1 Lindernia subracemosa | reverse complement strand
AATAGTTGGCGGGTTTTAGCAACGAAAGCCGCGGAAAGCCCATTTTACAAAAACACATTTTTAACAAAATATATATATAATATAAATACTTTGTTTTACAAAAGCCGTGCTATCTTTACAGGGGGCCGAAGCCCCAAAATACCAAAACATCCTACGCCTCCACAGGTCGCGTCTCGTGTACTGCAATCCTCCCGCCCCCAAAAGGCCGTGAGTCACCGCCACCAGCCGTACTCACCCGTACCTATAAAAATGTAACCCTGAGCAAATTGCCCAGTAGGTGAACACCAAAATAATGCGATGCATGCGTGCACATGTCCCCAAATCCCAATATCTCACATGACAAATGCATGCTCATTTTTCTCATATCTCAATACTCAGGGCCCTAGGTTAGACTCGGCACCTCGCGCGCAACATCACTCAATCATCCGGTCACAAGACTCGGAAATCACATTTCATGGCGGTGGGCACCCCGAGTCGCGTTTTCACGCTGTACCCGGTAGATAGAGCGATCACGTCTATCTCCCGCCTAATCTCATCTCATGACGGTAGGCACCCCGAGTCGCGCTCCCACGCTGTACCCGGGTAGATAGAACGATCACGTCTATCTCCCGTCAAGTCGAGCAATCCTACGACGGTGGGCACCTCAGGTTGCTCAAGCCTGATAGACAGAGCGATCACGTCTGTCTCCCGTCAGGTGCACCTACGAGTCTTAACCTCACAAATCTCTGCCAAAGAAAGGCATACACTCTCCCATCGCACAAATGCGATCAATACTCTCGTCATGACATGCCGTGGATGCATGCAATTAATCGCAGAACATATTAAGTATATTCGAAAAACCCTCAAAAATCATTAGAATATTTAAAACGTTCTTTTGGTTTAAATACTTAAAATCCCGAGAATAGTAAATTATTTAAGACCCAATACTCCTTTATCATTGACCCGAGAAATTGGGTCCAAGCTCGAAAATATTTTATAAAACTTAGTTCAACAAAAATAAAAGATTTGGGCTGAATCAAACTAAGCCAGAATGGTCACACCAGGCCCATGAAAAGCCTACTAAAAGTTGACCTGACGGAAACCTTTGACCTGGCGAAAACCTTTCTATGTGCGAAAAGTTTTGGCATTGCGAAAAGCTGGCGAAAACTTTAACTGGCGAAACCATTTCTTTTAAGTGGCGAAAGCTTAGGCTAGCGAAAAGTAGCGAATAGCTCAAACTTGGCGAAAACTTTGGAAGTGGCGAAAAGCTTTTTCATTTTGAACAGTAGCTAGCGAAAACTTATATTAAGTAGCGAAAAGTTTGGTTCGCGAAAACTCACAAAATGGCGAAAAGCTGGGTTCGCGAAAACCTCATAAAAATGGCGAAAAGCTTGGTTCGCGAAAACCTCATTATTGGCCCGCGAAAACTTTTTCCTCTCACATACCGAAAACCTTAGGCCCGCGAAAACTGATTTTTCGGCGCGAAAACTTTTTCCTCACAATTCGCAAAGTAACTGGCCCGCGAAAACTTAAATGGCCGCGAAATGGTTTTCGGCCCGAAAACAAGAAATCATCCGAAAGTGAAGAACAGTATACGAAAAACACTAAGTTCTTAAATCTTCATATCTTCAACAAATTCCAGAAACTCATAACATATTAAAACCCATATTTTGGGTTTTTAACATCAATCATCACACATAGCATTTTATCGAACCAAAACGATGGTGATCCTTTCACCATAATATAACAGCTTAAAAATATCAGTTTTGGGTTTGTAAGTTTCACCTACCTCCTTCCTAAGCAGTGTTTAAGCAGATTTTTGTTGATGAAGATTGGAAGGAGCTTTTGCCGAATTTCCTTTGTCTCTTTTCTTCTTTCGTATTCTCTCTCGCCTTCTTCTCCTTTCTCTCTTGCTGCTATTATTTATCTCTATGATGGTTTTTACTGCTTTTTTTCAGCAGGTGATGAGGCATGGACGTGTTTTCCTCATGTCCCAAGCAACCCATAATTTAGCCTTTGGATCATTTGGTCATTTAGACTTGGGCCTACTATTATTTTTCAGCCATCAAAGTTTTCCTTCTTTATCGGGCTTGGGCCCAATTTTATTTGGGCTCAATTTCAAGCCTGCCCAAACTTATCTTCACCAATTTCGAAGTTTTGCGAAATCCCCGTATTAAATTTTACGGGTATTACATCCTCCCCCCCTTCAAGAAATTTCGTCCTCGAAATTTAGGCAGTCGGAAATAATTCGGGTACTTCTGCCGCATTTCGTCTTCTCGTTCCCACGTTGCTTCCTCAATTGCCTGATTACGCCACAGAACTTTGACCAACGGAATATTTTTATTCGAAGTTGCTTTACTTCATACATCAAGATTTCTACCGGCTTCTCCTCGTAACTTAGTCCGGTTTTCAACCGTTGATGAAGGTTTCATTTTGTAGCACATGGCTTGGGTCGGCGACGTATTTTCGCAATGTTGACACGTGAAAGACGTCGTGAACCTGATCTAAAGACGCCGGTAATTCAAGTTGATAAGCGACCTCGCCGATCGTTTCAGGATTCTGAAAGGGCCTATATACCTCGGACTCAACTTCCCTTTGCGTCCGAACCGCTTCACGCCCTTCATTGGGGATATCTTCAAGAATACCCAATCATCCTCCGCGAATTCTAACGGCCTTCGTCGTTTATCAGCGTAGCTTTTCTGACGACTTTGGGCTGTTTGCATTCTCTCTCGAATCTTTGCAACAGCTTCCGTCATTTCTCGAACCATTTCGGGACCTAGTACGCTCGTTCACCGATCTCGTCCCAATGAACTGGGGATCGACATTTACGCCCGTACAAAGCTTCATATGGCGCCATTCCGATCGTAGCCTGAAAGCTGTTGTTGTACAGAATTCGATCAGCGGAAGGTATTTGCTCCAATTTCCTTTAAAATCTAGCACGCATGCTCGTAACATATCTTCCAGTGTTTGGATCGTCCGTTCAGATTGTCCGTCTGTCTGGGGATGATAAGCTGAACTGAAAGACAACTTGGTCCCCATAGCCTTTTGTAAACTTCCCCAGAAGTTAGACAGAAACCTCGAGTCCCGATCTGAAATGATCGAAATTGGATTCCATGGAGTCGAACAATCTCTTGAATATATAATTCCGCATACTTCTCCATGGAATATGTTTTATTGATTGGCAGGAAATGGGCAGATTTCGTCAATCTATCGACAATTACCCAAATTGCGTCGTGGCCTTTCACAGTCTTTGGCAGTCCAACGACGAAATCCATTGTTATATGGTCCCACTTCCATTCAGGAATCGTTAACGGTTGTAACATTCCTGCCGGCCTTTGGTGTTCCGCCTTAATCTGTTGGCAAGTCAGGCATTGATTTACATAGGCGGCAACATCTTTCTTTATCCCCGGCCACCAATAGTTAACTCGTAAATCCTGATACATTTTCGTCGTACCAGGATGTACAGAGTATGGTGTAGTATGTGCCTCCGTCAATACTTTAAATCGGAGTTCTTCCTTATTTGGCACATACAGACGGCCGTTGTATCGTAAGCTCCCTCCCTCGGATTTCAAAATCCGCCGTAGTGCTTTTGTTTTGTTCCCCTTTAATCTTCACATAAAGATCATCTTCCTTTTGGGCCTTAGTGATTTGTTCCAACAATGTTGGTTTGAGCGTTAGTGCTTCCATTCTCGCTTCGACTCACCGAAGTTGATCACCTCTACTCCAATCTGGCACAGCTCCGCACTCACGGCTTTACGACTCAAAGCATCTGCGACTACGTTGGCTTTACCCGGATGATAATTGATCACGCATTCGTAATCGTCACCAACTCAAGCCATCGTCGTTGCCTCATATTTAACTCCTTTTGGGTGAAGAAGTACTTCAAGCTCTTGTGATCCGTAAAATCTCGCATCTTTCTCCGTAGAGGTAATGTCGCCAGATCTTCAGGGCGAATACCACGGCTGCGAGTTCCAGATCGTGCGTGGGGTAGTTTTTCTCGTACTCCTTTAGTTGTCGGGAGCATAGGCAATTACTTCCCGTTCTGCATTAGCACGCATCCCAAGCCACTCTTCGAGGCATCCGTATACACCGAAAATCCTTCAGTTCCTGACGGTATTGCTAAAACCGGAGCGGTCGTTAGTCTCTTTTTCAGTTCTTGGAAGCTTTGCTCACACGATTCCGTCCATTTAAACGGAACATTTTCTTCGTCAAATTGGTGAGTGTTGAGGCAATGCTGGAAAATCTTTGATGAACTTCCGATAATATCCAGCAAGCCCGAGAAAACTTCTAATTTCCGTGGGAGTGGTTGGTCGTGGCCAATTCTTAATTGCTTCAATCTTACTAGGATCCACCGAAATCCCGTCTCCAGAAATAATGTGTCCCAGAAAGGCCACTTCCGTCAACCAAAATTCGCATTCTTGAATTTTGCGAATAACTGCTTCTCCCGTAAAATTCCTAGAATTGTTTTTAGGTGTTCTTCATGTTCATCTTTCGTCTTTGAATAAATAAGGATATCATCTATAAAGACGATCACGAAGCAGTCTAGGAAATTCTTGAATACCCGATTCATCAGATCCATGAAAGCAGCTGGTGCATTTGTCAACCCGAAAGGCATGACCAGAAACTCGTAATGGCCGTACCTCGTGTGAATGCGGTTTTGGGAACGTCTGCCTCACGGATCTTTAACTGATGATATCCAGAGCGCAGGTCGATCTTAGAGAATACCGTTGCTCCTTGCAATTGGTCAAACAAGTCATCAATCCTCGGCAACGGATACTTATTCTTTATCGTGATCTTATTTAGCTCACGATAATCGATGCACAATCTCATCGACCCGTCTTTCTTTCGAACGAAAAGAACCGGTGCTCCCCATGGAGAGAAGCTCGGTTGGATGAATCCCTTCTGCAACAACTCTTCCAACTGTTCTTTCAGTTCTCGTAGCTCGTTCGGCGCTAATCGATATGGGGCTTTCGATATCGGGGCAGCCCCAGGCACAAGATCGATTTTGAATTCGACCTCTCTATCAGGAGGTAAACCTGGAAGGTCGTCGGGAAACACGTCGGGGTATTCATTCGCAATCGGAACCTCCTCGAGTCTCAAAAGAGGAGATTCCTCGGCCTTCATGGCAGAACAAAGATAGAATTCGCAACCGAGTTAACAAGTCGTCGGGCCTTCAGGGCAGATATTTGAGGAATTCTATCCTTGCTCGCCTTTCCCCAAAAGACGAACTCTCCTCCCTCGGGTGATTGGAACCTCACGATTTTCTTAGAACAGTCAATCATGGCTCCGTATTTCGAAAGCCATCCATCCCGAATATGATGTCGTAATCATTCATCGGGATTACAATTAGATCGACTAACAATTCCCTACCCTCCATATTTACTGGGTACTTTTCTATCACTAAATTGGTTCGGGTCGGGTTCCCATGTGGCAAACTAACTAATAATCATTTTAGATGGGTAGGATATATTCCCACCTTTTTCACAAACTCAGCCGACACAAAAGAATGTGTGGCTCCTGAGTCAATTAAGATAGATGTAGACACGTGAAAGATATTCATCGTACCCGTCACTACATCTGGGTTTGTCTCCGCCTCCTCTTTTGTTAATGTGAAGACTCGTGCTGGTACCGGTGGAGGTCGGATCAACTGTTGGGGTTGATTCTGCACCAGGGGTTGTCTCTCTGGGCATGCCCTAGCGAAATGCCCATCTTTCCGCATTGGTAGCACTGTGGAGGTTGCCTCACTCCGTAGCAGACCCAAAGTGATAGCGCCCGCATTGCTGGCATTGGGGCGTAACATTCTGAGCTCGATTGGAGATATTTGTCGGCCCTTGATTCGGCCTCGGCGCCAGTTTTGTTGGCCCGGTCGGTTTCCTTGGCTAGACTGCCATTTGCCAAAGAATTGGCGCTTCTTGTTTCCCCCCTCCGCCTGGATGATTCTCCCTCCTTTTCCTCGCTTCCTGGGCTTCCACAACTACCCGCTCTGCTTGCTCGGCAATTAAGGCGCGTTCGGTAACTTGCATGAACTCCAGCTGTCGCGCGCCGGCTATGCTCAAATCCCGATAGATTTCGGGCTTGAGTCCCTGAATAAATCGAGTTACCTTCAGGGTGTTGGTTGCCACAAGAAACGAGGCAAAACGGGAAAACTCTTCAAAGCGCCGGATGTATTCCGCCACCGGCATGTTTCCTTGTCGTAAATTCATGAATTGGAGCATACGTTGCTCCTGTTCGTGGGCGGTGAAATATTTGGTGAAGAACAGCTCCTTGAACCTGTCCCACGTCATGGTGATTGGGTCTTCCAACACCTTTACAGTGTTCCACCAATAGCGCGCGTTCTCCCGTAGGAGGGAAACGGCGCAAAGTACCTTCTCATTATCAGGCACTCTGCTATAGATGAACATGTCCTCTATAGTGCCTATCCAGTCCTCAGCCACCGCAGGGTTGGCGGCCTCGGTAAAGATGGGAGGATTCAGTTTTCGGAATCGCTCCCCGATTATTTCTACCCGGTCGGGCTGCGGGGAAGGACGATGCTCCGACGAGCTTCGATGGTGTATAAGGTTATTAATCTGCTCCGACTGACGCTGAATCAGTTCGGTCAGTCTATTGACAGTATCATGTTCGTGTGTAGGGGTTTCGGGCTCGCCTCTTTGGCTCGACTCCTCAACATATTCACGTCTCGGTCGTCCTCTAGGCATCTTGTAAATATTCTTCGACCACAGACACACATACAAGCACATAGTCATGTACCACATACTATCGTTAAAAATTAAAACTTACAGGTGCGGCTGGTTCTCCCGGCTTTTGGGCAGCAGTACATGGACAGTTTTCAGAATCTAAAGCCTATGCTCTGATACCACCTGAGACGACCCCACTTTTTAATATAAATAGTTGGCGGGTTTTCGCAACGAAAGCCGCGGAAAGCCCATTTTACAAAAACACATTTTTAAACAAAATAATATATATAATATAAATACTTTGTTTTACAAAAGCCGTGCTAGTCTTTACAGCGGGCCGAAGCCCCAAAATACCAAAACAATCCTACGCCTCCACAGGTCGCGTCCCATGCACTGCATCCGCCCCCAAAAGCCCGTGGGGTCACCGCCACCAGCCGCTACTCACCCGTACCTATAAAACATGTAACCCTGAGCAAAATTGCCCAGTAGGTGAACACCAAAATAATGCGATGCATGCGTGCACATGTCCCCAAATCCCAATATCTCACATGACAAATGCACGCTCATTTTTCTCATATCTCAATACTCAGGACCCTAGGTTAGACTCGGCACCTCGCGCGGAACATCACATCAATCATCCGGTCACACAGACTCGGAAATCACATTTCATGGCGGTGGGCACCCCGAGTCGCGTTTTCACGCTGTATCCGGGTAGATAGAGCGATCACGTCTATCTCCCGCCTAATCTCATCTCATGACGGTAGGCACCCCGAGTCGCGCTCCCACGCTGTACCCGGGTAGATAGAACGATCACGTCTATCTCCCGTCAAGTCGAGCAATCCTACGACGGTGGGCACCTCAGGTTGCTCAAGCCTGAGTAGACAGAGCGATCACGTCCGTCTCCCGTCAGGTGCACCTACGAGTCTTAACCTCACAAATCTCTGCCAAAGAAAGGCATACACTCTCCCATCGCACAAATGCGATCAATACTCTCGTCATGACATGCCATGGATGCATGAACAATTAATCGCAGAACATATTAAGTATATTCGAAAAACCTCAAAAATCATTAGAATATTTAAAACGTACTTTTGGTTTAAATACTTAAAATCCCGAGAATAGTAAATTATTTAAGACCCAATACTCCTTTATCAGTTGACCCGAGAAATTGGGTCCAAGCTCGAAAATATTTTATAAAAACTTAGTTCAACAAAAATTAAAAGATTTGGGCTGAAATCAAACTAAAGCCCAGAATGGTCACACCAGGCCCATGAAAAGCCTACTAAAAGTTGACCTGACGGAAACCTTTTGACCTGGCGAAAACCTTTCTATGTCGCGAAAAGTTTTGGCATTGCGAAAAGCTGGCGAAAACTTTAACTGGCGAAAACCATTTCTTTTAAGTGGCGAAAAGCTTAGGCTAGCGAAAAGTAGCGAACAGCTCAAACTTGGCGAAAACTTTGGAAGTGGCGAAAAGCTTTTTCATTTTGAACAGTACCTAGCGAAAACTTATATTAAGTAGCGAAAAGTTTTGGTTCGCGAAAACTCACAAAAAGTGGCGAAAAGCTGGGTTCGCGAAAACCTCATAAAAAATGGCGAAAAGCTTGGTTCGCGAAAACCGCATTATTGGCCCGCGAAAACTTTTTCCTCTCACATACCGAAAACCTTAGGCCCGCGAAAACTGATTTTTCGGCCCGCGAAAACTTTTTCTTCCTCACAATTCGCAAAGTAACTGGCCCGCGAAAATGGTTTTTGGCCCGAAAACAAGAAATCATCCGAAAGTGAAGAACAATATACGAAAAACACTAAGTTCTTCAAATCTTCATATCTTCAACAAATTCCAGAAACTCATAACATAATTAAAACCCATATTTTGGGTTTTTAAACATCAATCATCACACATAGCATTTTATCGAACCAAAAACGATGGTGATCCTTTCACCATAAATATAACAGCTTAAAAATATCAGTTTTGGGTTTGTAAGTTTCACCTACCTCACTTCCTAAGCAGTGTTTAAGCAGATTTTTGTTGATGAAGATTGGAAGGAGCTTTTGCCGAATTTCCTTTGTCTCTTTCTTCTTTCGTATTCTCTCTCGCGTTCTTCTCCTTTCTCTCTTGCTGCTATTATTTATCTCTAATGATGGTTTTTACTGCTTTTGTTCAGCAGGTGATGAGGCATGGACGTGTTTTTCCTCATGTCCCAAGCAACCCATAATTTAGCCTTTGGATCATTTGGTCATTTAGACTTGGGCCTACTATTATTTTTCAGCCCATCAAAGTTTTCCTTCTTTATCGGGCTTGGGCCCAATTATTATTTGGGCTCAATTTCAAGCCTGCCCAAACTTATCTTCACCAATTTCGAAGTTTTGCGAAATCCCCGTATTAAATTTTACGGGTATTACACATACGTCAAGGTAATTTCGCTAATCTTTTGGATATTTTTAGGCATCACGTATGACAATTGTGGGGATGTTTCAGATTATTTTTAGGCATCGACTTTCAAATAGTGTTCTTCTGCATATTAATAATTGTGCAATGCAATGTTGGGTTGGATATACATGTCGTTCGCTTCCAATCGCTGCTATTTTAGGATGTTAGTCGTTGATTAGCTTGACTCTTTATCATTAATCGTTACCCCGGATATTGGTCCTTAATCGTAATTCCTCCATTAATCTGTTTGGCCTTATGTTGTAGACAACCTGACAATTGCTGAGATGTATTAGATTTTTGGACTGCTTCTTTCTTGATTCCTAGATTAATAACGTTAACAGTTACTATTACCCCGTAATTGTGCAATGCGTTGTTGGCTTTTTAGTGGATGTCGTTATTCGGCTTGGCTCGTAATCATTAATCGTTACCACTTTGTTAATCTGTTTGGGCTTATTTTGTAGGATGTCTTCGGAAAATGGATTTCGACGTGGTCAAATAATGGATTTGCGCTTTTAACGTAGACAAATGTCATTGTCGTTATGCAACACAAGATTCGGTGGAAGTAGTTGGACCGAATAAGGCTACTACAGGTAAGTTGTATAACGTTTTTAGAAATCGTGCGTGCCATTATTGGAAATGTTTACATCCGCAAAGCATAACATATGTCAACTACGACAACCAAACATCGGTACCTATAATGGCGAACGACGACACCGAAGGTCAATCGCAAGAATCAAGTATTGACGTTATGGCCGTACACGAGGAATTGACGCTAATTAAGCATGACGTGGTCGAAAACCGAAGGGATGCAAATGAGATAAGCATAGACGTCGACACAATAAAGTCGAAAATCATGGCTGATCGGGATGATATCAAGGAGGCGCGTAGAGGCATTGCGGGTATGAAGAAGATGCTTTTTATTGTAGTTTTTTTTAGGAATCGGTGCACGTAATCATACATTAGGTGCAGCGGAAATTTAAAACTTTATATCAATATATCAAACCGATTCCACCAAGATCCATGCGAATTAAACTTAACCAGTTCATAGAAATCATACCTGATATTACCTTTGCGATGAATACGTATTTAAATACCAAACGTATGGTATCTCTACCGATAGCCACCAAGAACTCGATCAAAGAATCACCCTTTCTCTAGCTAGAAGATACTCGAGTGATCGAACGTGATTCAACGTTACAGAAACCCCTTTCTGCTCCTTACGTAAATGCCTTTAGATGCACACCCAAGATGCCAAGAATTATCTATTTTCAATATCTTAAGTCTCGGCTGGTTCATACATATATAATACATCATGTTTGGATAAGTACTTTAGTCTAATTAAATAAAAGGATTGTTATTTCCTTTCATTCCATGATTGCTCCATGATAAACCTATTCATTAACTAGAATAAAATAGAGAACATCTTCTAACGTGATAGCTTAATTATTGTGTCATTCACGATATGTTTTCCTTGTATGTCATATAACCTATAATTAGTCCTTAATTATGGTAATGACCGATTTTCTTAAAATTCCTACTATAAACAGCATTTAAATATATATCGCATATATATTTATCATAAGTTCATATCTTATATGATATTTGAATCTATTTTATTTTCGTATTATATGATGAACAAATAAATTATCTTATAATTAATTTATCATCACACTTACATCTTTATGTAACATACAAAAATTAGTTTCT
This sequence comes from Lindernia subracemosa, assembly GCA_028392965.1. Lineage (NCBI taxonomy): Eukaryota > Viridiplantae > Streptophyta > Magnoliopsida > Lamiales > Linderniaceae > Vandellia > Vandellia subracemosa. Next base: position 464,787 of record JAQPCC010000133.1, on the reverse strand, counting down.
TTGATCTTTTTTCTTTTCGGTGTGACCCAGTAGGATCCATGTCACGTTGGCAATAGAAATAGAACTCATTCTAATTCTATAAATCATAATTAGTACCTAGCAAATACATTAAGATTACCCAAGCGACATAGATAATAAGTATCTCGAATACGTATCACCATCCTTAAGCAGTAATTGCCCGTGTCAATCCCTTGTCACATAATATCCTAAATAAATTCATGGTAGGAATGTGTCATCCTTGCAAACTTATTTATTTTCTTGATTCCAAAAGTTTATCGTAAATGTGATTAACTCCTTAATCACATTGCATGCATTACGACCTCACTTTTATCAAGGGGCCCATTGATATTATCACTCACAAAAATATGAGGGACAAAATATTCTTGATGAACCAAATCCACTACACTAGCCACGCCTATTGCAGCAATACCCGTATAGTTACCTTTTACGGCTAACATTGGGCAATACCAACAAACATGCATGTCCAGTGTTGGAAACTGAACATCTCATATTATAGAATTCAAGATACGTATGAAACATTAATGACACAAATACAATCCATAATATGTTTCACTTTCGGGTCTATCCGATATCATAATCTCCATTATATATCTGTGTGATTAAATTGATAACTCTTTATCAAATAGTTTGTAGAATATAACTATCATTTAATCCACACATTAATCTTAAACATGATAATTAGTGTTCCATGCTAAAATCAAGATTAAGGATAAGTTAGAGTAAATATTACATATTACAATATGGAATTCTACAATTTATGTCATCGACTTAAATGATCCATAAATAATTAATTTACTCAAAGAACAAAATGATATAAATCATTCAATTCATGAAATAACATTTAAAGCGCAATAATCCAAATAATTGGCTTTTGATCACAAAACTAACAGTTTTACTCCAAATTTATATTATGCTATTCAGGTAACTCATAGTTCTCTTGAGTGTTCGGAGAAACTTCTATTAATATTGTATAATATGTATCTGATTCTTTATTTGTTATGTTGCATAATGGGTTTGGAAACTTATTTAGATAATAAACGACGTATGTAATTCTACTACTTTTACTATTAGTCAGACTTGTCTTTCCCTGTTGTGTTCTCTTTTGATGGTATAGAATTCATTAGCACAAATCTACATGTCATTCACATTGAATATTATATATTTTGTCGCAAGCAAAAGATTTTCTATCTACCTCCAAATCTTTCATTAATTGGTAGTTGGACAAACTCATTACAGTAAATATATTGGTTCGATTTACAATTTTCTGTCTATAAAAGGGATCTATATTGGCTTGGTTTCATTTATTAAAACAAGATCAAGACAACGATGGTTGCCACAAATGAAGGTCAATGTTATTGATATTTTTTTTAAGAATCGGTTATATTAGACTTATATTATTGGCCATCAGATTAATTATCATAAATTTTCATGTTGGTCTTTGATGTGTGATCGGCTACCTAAACTTGAGTAGTAAGACTATTTTTTCATGGTCGAAAGTTTTTTCATGTTATGGTTTTTTTTCCTACTGTAGTTTCCGACTTGAGCCAAATCAAGCATCAATCGGTGTATTTTTTTAACTCCTACTGGACGTAGAGGATTGATGATTTCTTTATCAACACTTTGGCACGTGAAAGGGATGCGGGTAAGTTTATAGTGGGCGAACCGAAAGGTGTGATCGTCATCGACATACACAAAAACGTTTTCCGAAACTTTGGTTATACCTTCAAGCCAAACAAAATCGAACAACGTATGGAGTTCCTTGAGCGTCGATATCATGTCTTCAAGAAGATTCTTGATGATCGTGCTATCAAATACGACAAATTGTGCAATGTTGTTGAGGCAACCCCAGAGAGATGGCTACAATTAATCGAGGTATACCAAATTATATATGCATTATTTTACATATATACTAATACTCGGGAAATTAAAGTTGTATTGTGTAGTAGGACCGACTCGTTCAAGCTTATGTGTTCAAAGGTGAAAAGAACTGAGAATCTAGTTGTAAGATTTTCAACTCAAAGGTTGTTAATGTGATTGTAATTAGTGATGACGATGTTCGTAAAGAAGATGGTAGTGACGAGGCTTCATGTGGCGACCCCACTTTTAAACATAAATAGTTGGCGGGTTTTCGCAACCAAAGCCGCGGAAAGCCCATTTTACAAAAAAACAAAATAGTATAATATACATTATATATAAGAGTCGTTTTACAAAGGTCTTTACAACGGGCCGAAGCCCCAAAATATCAAAACAATCCTACGCCTCCACAGGTCGCGTCCCATGTACTGCATCCGCCCCCAAAAGCCCGTGGAGTCACCGCCACCAGCCGTCTATTTATTAGTACCTATAAAACATGCAACCCTGAGCAAAATTGCCCAGTAGGTGAACACCAAAGTAATGCGATGCATGCGTGCACATGTCCCCAAATCTCAATATCTCACATGACAAATGCACGCTCATTTTTCTCATATCTCAATACTCAGGGCCCTAGGTTAGACTCGGCACCTCGCGCGCAACATCACATCAATCATCCGGTCACACAGACTCGGAAATCACATTTCATGGCGGTGGGCACCCCGAGTCGCGTTTTCACGCTGTACCTGGGTAGATAGATCGATCACGTCTATCTCCCGCCTAATCTCATCTCATGACGGTAGGCACCCCGAGTCGCGCTCCCACGCTGTACCCGGGTAGATAGAACGATCACGTCTATCTCCCGTCAAGTCGAGCAATCCTACGACGGTGGGCACCTCAGGTTGCTCAAGCCAGAGTAGACAGAGCGACCACGTCTATCTCCCGTCAGGTGCACCTACGAGTCTTAACCTCACAAATCTCTGCCAAAGAAAGGCATACACTCTCCCATCGCACAAATGCGATCAATACTCTCGTTATGACATGCCGTGGATGCATGAACAATTAATCGCAGAACATATTAAGTATATTCGAAAAACTCAAAAATCATTAGAATATTTAAAACGTACTTTTGGTTCAAATACTCCCGAGCATAGTAAATTATTTTAGACCTAATACTCCTTTATCAGTTGACTCGAGAAATTTGGTCCAAGCTCGAAAATATTTTATAAAAGTTGACCTGGCGAAAACCTTTCTATGTCGCGAAAAGTTTTAGCTAACGAAAAGTAGCGAACAGCTCAACTTGGCGAAAACTTTGGAAGTGGCGAAAAGCTTTTTCATTTTGAACAGTAACTAGCGAAAACTTTATATTAAGTAGCGAAAAGTTTTGGTTCGCGAAAACTCAAAAAGTGGCGAAAAGCTGGTTCGCGAAAACCTAACAAAAGTTGGCGAAAAGCTTGGTTCGCGAAAACCTAACAAAAGTTGGCGAAAAGCTTGGTTCGCGAAAACCTAACAAAAGTTGGCGAAAAGCTTGGTTCGCGAAACTTCACAAAAAGTTGGCGAAAAGCTTGGTTCGCGAAAAACCTTTTTATTTTGAACAGTGATTAGCGAAAAGCTCAATTCGCGAACTGTGACTGGCGAAAAGCTCAATTCGCGAACACTAAGTGACGAAAAGCTTTAGTTCGCGAACCTTAAGTGGCGAAAAGCTTTGTTCGCGAACACTAAGTGGCGAAAAGCTTTAGTTCGCGAAAACCTAATTATTGGCCCGCGAAAACTTTTTCCTCTCACATACCGAAAACCTTAGGCCCGCGAAAACTGATTTTTCGGCCCGCGAAAACTTTTTCTTCCTCACAACTCGCACAGTAACTGGCCCGCGAAAACTTAAAATGGCCCGCGAAAATGATTTTCGGCCCGAAAACAAGAATCATTTGAAAGTAAAGAACAGTATACGAAAACACTAAGTTCTTCATATCTTCAACAAATTCCAGAAACTCATAACATAACTAAAACCCATATTTTGGATTTTTAAACATCAATCCTCACATAAACATCCTTCCAACTCACATAAACACCATCATAACACTTCAAAAACATCACGTAACACACAAAGCAGCTTATGAATTTTAAAAGGAAACTTGGTGATCCTTTCACCATAAATATTAAAGCTGTTAAGAACGATTTTTCGGGGTTGTAGGTTTCACCTACCTCACGTCCGAAGTTAGCTAAGCTACGATTTTTCCTAGCTCTCGATCGTTGGTTGTTGAGTTTGAAGGTTTTCCTCTCCCCTTTTCTTCTTCTTGTTCCTTTTTTTCTTCATGAAGTTGTATATTTAAATTGGGAGAGACTTACGTGATGACAAGGAGGTGACAAGGTGGTGATACAATTTTTCTCTTAAGCTAAGAAAGGTTCTTTTTTGTAATTTTCCTTCTTTTGTATTTTTCTTCATCGCAAACCATTTTGGCCATTGGGCCATTCAGTCCTTTTGGACCTAATTATTTTTCAGCCCATCAAAGTTTTTCCTTCTTTATCGGGCTTGCGCCTAATTATTATTTGGGCTCAATTTCAAGCCTGCCCAAACTTATCTTCACCAATTTCGAAGTTTTGCGAAATCCCCGTATTAAATTTTTACGGGTATTACACTTCATCTCCGTTTCCACCATTCCCATGTGGCAACCAACCGAAGAAAAAGCTGAAGCTCGAACGAATTGGTCAACCTCGTGATCCTGACAGTACAAACGTATAAGTTTGTTCCGATCGTCTATGAAATTTTCCTAATCTATATGCATATGTATTCGGCTACTGGTATGTTTTTTTTTATGTACATGAAATATGTAGGTTGTTTTGCGTACATGTAATATATATTCTCGGCTTGTTTGTCTTAGATATGTTCTCGGCTTGTTTGTAATATATGTGTGTGTAATATATGTTCTCGACTCATGCAGCATTATTAATCTAATATTCACGGCATATCAATTAGTACCTTCTTTGTGCACCATTAATAATAAATATTTAAGCATTTTTTATTATTCATTAACCTTAGCAAATCATACATCCAACAATACTTGACTCAGATCCTCTCAAAGTAGGAGACATGAGCTCGAGGTTCTGAGTCAAGTACTTTGAGAGCTCATAACTTCTAGAGTGAGAACTAGGAGAAGTTGTAAACTAGGGTTTTGTTGTAGACACGGAGGTCTATAAATCCTGGCTGGTGATTAATAGAAACGAGACTCTATTGGTCCGTGGAGTAGGACTGAATCTGAGGCCGAACCACGTAAAACTGGTTTGTTTTTCTGTGATTTTGAGCTGCTGTTTTCGATCCGATCTAGCTTGCGATTGCTCGATTGAGTTAGATCGACTCACAAACGCATAATGAAAGGCGAATCGATTGAAGCTTGAATCTCGACAATTTTTATGGCATGGTCCATGCATGGAGAACCGGCAGCTGATCAATCTTTTTCCCAGAGGTCCTATGACGTTGGGTTGTTTACCACGAGATAGCAGGCTGTCAATGACGATCACTGAGCTTATGTGGGATTGGCCAGCATAAAGGGCGTTTGAGACGATGGAGATATCACCGAGACTGCCCTCGGTCTACCCTAACAGGCATGATGAGTGCGGATGGACAGAAACAAGAATAGGACAATTCCCTACCAAAACTGCCTATGAGGATCTACGTAAAAAGGGTCCGAGAGTGCCATGGGTACATTTAGTGTGGGAACAAGGCAACATTCCGAAACATAGTTTCATCTTGTGGCTAGCAATTAAAGGGCGACTTCCTACGGGGGACAAGACAAACCCTGGATTGGGAAGAATTCACAAGCATGTTTCCTATGTGATGCAATAATTAATGAAACAACACAACACCTTTTTTTTAATGTGAATTTTCCATGCAATTTCTGGCTGTGCTACAACATGAGGTTAAATTCTGTTGGCCGAGACAAGCATGGGACGCATGGATTGAATGGCCAACGAGGAAGTGGAGAGATAACCATCTTGTTAATATTGCCTACAAAAGACTATTTGCCGCGATGGTGTACCACATTTGGAAGGAACGCAGTATGCGATGGAAGGAAGGGAAGAGACGAACATCGAAAACAGTTACCGATGAAGCGTTATCCATGGTGATTCAAAGATTGCACATGATGGACAGGTTCATAGACTTGCAACTGCTTGCTCTTATAGGATTGTGAAGCAATGTATGGTGTAGATACTAATAGATAGTGTATGAATACTTAGCTACAGCTATACGAAAAGGCTAGATATACAGGACAGAAGTTAGCTGTACGATGTAATTCTCTTCCCGTAATAAAAAAATTGAAACTTCCCAAAAAAATGTAATATTATTTTGCTCATTAAAAGTAAGAAAGTATATCGGAATATTTCTCAAAATTTATCTCGTATTATTATTTAATAATTGTTAGTTGGACCCACTCGCTCAAAATTCGGATCTGCATATAGTTATATCCAAATAAAGTACGCTGCTAAGACATTGTGATTAAAATATTTGTTGAAATTAAACATTGTATATATTAAATAAGTGTTATGTATGACATTGTGATCGAAATCTTTGGTTGGTTGTTTCTTTGAGTACTATTTTATCAGCCAGAACTGTCTTCAACTAATTTAAATTGTAATTTTAGAGCGGAGGAAGAAACTTCATGGTCAACCTCTCAATAGAGAAATCTTGATTAGGTAATGTTCGGCCATCAATAATTCTCAAGTCAAATCTACAATGAATAAATTCAAAAGCTTTTCTGGGATATCATGATTGATGAACAAACAGTGATATAATCTTTGTGTCATAAGCATGAGAATCCAAATCGTTAAGAAACGGTCCAAGAAAATGCCAACGACGAGGCCATTAAAGCTAAGATGGATACATCGACTCTGTTGCTTCCTCCATATGATGATGAACCATCAGTTCCTCGACCAGTTTCAGATCCTTTCCCTGCGTTTAAAAAGTGCTTATCAGATGTTGTCCGAAAAAATCGAAATACGAAACACTGCTACTTCTGATAATACCTGATGGATTGATATCTGCACCAGATGGATCATTTGGATAGTCCGGGATTTCATCTGAAGGCGAATCTGATGCCGGAGATGCAGCTGGTCTCGGCCCAGAAATCGAATTCCCTGGCCCATTAACAGCTGAAACATATACTCCATTCAAAAGTTGCAGATAAATTCACTAAGCACACTGCATAAATAGATAAGATACATTCATCTAAGTTACTAGCTTTGCTGTGTCCTCACTCACCATCACACTGACTAACCGGAGGTGTCTGAACCTTACAGGCCCGAGGCAAAGCGAGTGCCAGGGTTTGATTAATAGCAACCCCAAAGTTCGAAGCACCGCCTTTCAAAAGGAGACAGAGACATTGAGGTTGTGATTGGACAACGTTGGAGAGCTGAGAACAGCATGATGTTGAAGGAGCTGATGAATTTCCAGACACGTAGTTCATACAAGGGGATAAGCCCACTAGAGCCGTTGTGCAGCTTGCTGTTTGGCCAACTGCTTTGTTCGAAAGAATCACGAGGATGATGTTAAGGATGATTAGAACTAGTGTTTTCCTGATGAGGGTCACGGTCAACTCGATTTCTTGTAGTTTTAGATTGGGGAAGATAAGAGAGGGTGAGAATTTTTAAAGTTCTTGGCTTGAGTTTGAAGTTTCTAAAGATTGTTATTAGTGGTTTTTATTTATACAAGTGATTCCAAAGGGCAGAAAAGACTTGTTGAGTCACAAGAAAACTAGTTTGTTTGGTTGGCCTACTTTGAAATTCTTACATATGCATAAAATATGTAATGGTTTTCCCAATTATATATACACATATGTACTCATTAATCTGTGTTTTGATTTGGGGACAAAAAAAACCATTAGCTTATCAAGCAACCTAACAATTCACCTACAAACCATATACATCGAAAACCCTAATTTAATCAAACCATGACATCCCTTTCGGTACTTGCTACTACAGTACTCGCAATTATGCTTACAATAATAACAGGTTCTTCGGTTCAGACAGCAAATGCTCAAATCACGACGGCATGCACGAGCTCAATGATAAGCAAATTCTCACCATGCTTGAGCTACCTCACGGGACGTAGTAGCTCAGGTGGTTCACCGACCAAACAGTGCTGCGATACGTTGAAATCTATGATGACCGACAGTATGGACTGTTCTTGTCTCATAGTAACTGGTAATGTTCCTATCAGCATACCCTTTGTTAACAGAAGCTTGGCCATTTCATTACTAAGAGCTTGTGGGACTTCTGTGCCTCTACAATGCAAAGGTACACTAAATTCATAGCATGCAATCTTTTTAGGGTTTTCTCTCGTTATAACTAACGTCCTTGTTTCTGTTCTTTCTAACATTATTTTATGGCAGCTTCTGGTGATCCTTTACCAGCTCCAGGTACTTTCTTTGGTAAACAATTTACTAATTCTTAACGACATTATAATTTAACAGTTATTATTCATTTGCATTGCAGGCCCAGTATTGTTTAGACCACCTCTAGCTCCGGCTCATTATGCACCTGCTCCTTCTCCTCATGGCCATGGTCATGGTGGTCACAGTCACGGCTCAAGCTCAAGCCCCGTCCAAAGTCCAAAAGGTACAAAATTATTAAGTTCATATATATATTCGCTATTTTCGTTAAATATATCAACCACTCAACAAAAGTAACAATCAGCTGTTTCCTATTGTTTTTATTTAATTATAAGCTTCTAAAGCAGTAGCAATCGTGGATGCGCCATCTAGTCCTCCTAAGTTTCCATTAGGTCCAAGTCCGAATCCCGGGATTAGGCCGGTGGTCAACACAAAGTCAAAATCGAATCAATCTCATGGTAGTGTTGTTTCAGCACCATCAATGATGATGGTGATTGTACTTGCCACCTTTGTCGGAGTTTTGTGAGAACGGCGGCCACTTTCAACTTTTTTTGATTGGATTAGAATATCTTCCTTTCCTCAAAGAAAATCAAAGAACGTACGTCGGTTTTTCTTCATTGGAAAGGAAAACTGAATTCATGCTTTGTAATCAACTATTTTCTCGGTTCATGTTGGACTTCATTTCTCTTGAGCTTAATTTGTTTGAATTAATTATTAATTGTGTTGATCGGAACGTGGAATAATTGGGGATAGTAAGTTAATCGACTTCAAGAAATTATTTATCTTATAATTTGTATGGAACACAGATGTGTTCAAACCATTCCAAGAAATCTAACTGAATTGGCGATGAACGGTTTTGTTAACTATTAGACCGCGGTTTTGGTTTAATGGAAACTGTAACCCTAAAAGTTATGATTTGGTTAAAATTTGGGTATTTACAAATCATAAACTAGACTTTACCACTAGATTGGATTAGTTTTTTTAAAAGAAGGAAAATAAAAATCAATACAAAGCGTTTCTAGTTATTGGTTTATGATCGTTAAAATTTTCCAAAACAAAATCCAAACCATCTTGTTACATTAGGGTGGCAAAATACCCGTTGGGACCTGATCTTATTGGGACAAGAAATCCCCTGTCAAAAAGAAAATGGAGAGTTGATGGTGATTCATCATCGGTGAAAGTGCGTGGATGGTACGAGATGAGATCCATGTTCTTCACTCATCCCGTCCCGGAACACGAACCCATTTGAACCAAATGATGATTTTTTCTTCACCGATTCTATTTAGGGGGTGTTTGATTGAGCTAATCCAACATTACAGTGATAATTACATTACCGTAATGTGAATATCATCGGAATGTTGATCAAGATGATATGTCAGCACTATGTTTGTCTTGAGGTGATATTTTATTTTGAATATCAATGTGCTACTAAAATATTATCATTATTTAATAACCGTGATGCGTAGGCTAATGTTGTATAAATGTCATATTTGACAATATGCATATCTGTTAAGATCAGTGTATGTGTTTAGAGGGGGTGAATGGATATAGTACTTCTTGTTAACTTTTGTTTTTGGTAAGTTAATCAACTAGTGAGCCGATATATTCAAAATGTGGTGATCGGTCTCAACTGTGAACTAAGACGTGTGTTTGTGTAAGTGTATTGGCACAAGATTTGTTTCTAAATGTTTGGAGCAATGTCTCTTACGTCTCCTTCTTCCCCGCAAGGAAGGTTTCACTAGAACATTTGCACTTTACAATGTACACCCTCTTTAGCTAGACTCTCTAACTAAACTCCTAGTACACAACTTAGGAAGCTTTTTAAAGTCAACCTACTTCAACAACTTGTTATAGTCCGTTGGTAAGAATCTAGTTGTGTTAAGACACCTCGGTCACACGTTAGAATATGCTCAACTATTTCTCGAAAATAAGCATGAGCTTGAAGTGACACTTTCACTGTGTAGATTTACTTTTACGACTCGAAAGTTTGAAGAGATTGATATTGTTTTTTCTGTAGATTTGTGCTTCTCTCTTGGATGTCACTTGTTTTTTATTTGTTTGGGTTCAAGGTGTCTTGTATTTATACTTGAGACTCAAGAGAAGACAGTTGCATGAGTGTAGACACAACAACCTTGAAAGAGCATGCAGAGCCTGATTTAAAATATTTCCAGAAATGTGTCTATTGAGTTGTTGTACATTTGTCGCAGTGTAGTGCATTTATCCTGTTTCGTGCAAGACTAAGACTGACTGTTACTTAAGTGATTGTTCTGTTTATTGATTCGTATCGTCCTTTCTCATTTCATTTGAATTTGAACGAATAAAATTGGTTTGTAACTCTATCCTTCAATCAGTCAGTCTCTTATCTGTAACTTTAATCCATATCCTTGAGCTGAATGTACCGGTCTTATTTCACTGATCGGTTACTAAATATTGAATCAGTTCTCTGCTCTTATTCTGAGTATCAAGTCTGGTATGGAGCTTGTCTTTATACTCGATCTTGTATCTGTCTTGTCCTCATTCAATCCGATATCTACCTTATCTGTAAGTTTTGTTTTTCTCAAGCACCACAATTATTATTAACCAGAATTATTTATTTCTGGTCTCTAACAATTTTCCTCTTTTTGGTGGTTGACAAAACTTAAAGGAGAAAGTAGAAATAGTATGTAAAGAATTCGTATTTCATTAAAGATGATTTGAACTAGTACACATGATTACAACCGGTCCTTAGTTTTTGACCTTCTCTTTAGTCACACTCTTCATCTCCTTATTGGATCGGTCTAAAGAAGTATGAGAGTAGACATTGTTGGCAGTCCACTTCGTGATGGCCGAGGCTGTTGTGGCTGCTTTCTGTTGAGGTTTATGCCCTAGATGCCGTACGAGGATTAGATAGTACGAGGGCATTAGTGTAATTTTGATGTGTTTAACATTTGTAATTGAATTATTTGATAATGAAATTATTTATGTTTATTTCTTGTCGATTTTAGTATGACAAACAATACAAAGGCAGATTATTATTTCGTCTAAATAAATTAACCTTGCAGTCGGGTAATAAGACGAATTAATTAAACCCCAATATTTACAGTTCAGTTACTGATTCTGTGGGGACAGAGAGGGGCACCAGTAAGCTGACATACTGTAATATTAAATAAGTCCACAAGTCCTAGTCTCCAGTAGGGTGACTGGATTGACGAGTACGACTTGTTTGTTGACGGGTCCAAAATGGTTGTGCCAACCATTCACTTGGGAAGTGGGAGCTCGTGACATTGATACAAGACGAATCAGGGAATTGTCTGTATTTGGACACTGGCTCGTAATCGAACGATCACACGCTGGTAAAGTCGCTGATCGATCGATTGACTATAGTAGTCTACGTGAACCTTAGACCGAAAGGGTTAACTCGGGGTTGGTCTTAAGGTCTTGATTAGTCACTAGTTTACTAGGCCCGAATTGCATGAGGCATGGGTCAGCGGCGAAATGCGGTCTTGACTTTTCGACGTGATTGTCGGTTATACCGCTGAGCGGGATTTACGGCCTTGATTAAATTCAAGGTTAACGTCTTATGCAGTTTCGATGTACGAGAATTTACCTAAGCCTCTGGCCAGAGCATATAACTGACTCACGAGGGTCGTGGAGGGCAGTTTGGTAAATGTCACCGACACGAACATCATAGAGTCGAGTCCTGTAAGTTCGACTACGCGTGACTTTCACTCGACCGGGACAAACGTAAAGGGTTTATACGTAGTACGATAATCTATAGTCGGTTCGTGAATTATACTTATTCGTACTCAACTCGGGATCGGTTCGGTACCACGAGGCTGCCTAGGTGAATACCGAACTCCTGGATTCCTCTCAGAGCCGTTTGAGACGAACCAAGAGAGTCGGGCTTAAAAAGGGCAACCGACACAACGTCTATGTGAGAATAGAGCAGGTTGTGGCCTGGAATGAGAGATTAGGGTTTGGGGCTTGGCCGAAACCCTAAATGGTCGAAAATATAGTAAAATCGCGTGAGGGGCAAAATGGTCTTTTCACCTCACGAAATATTTTGGAAATATTATATTGGATATTTAATATTTAGTATATGATTTAAATGTGATTTAAATCTTTATTATTGTTTTAGAAAAATAATAATATTTAATTTGGAATTAAATAAAATATATATATTAGACATATATATAGTTTTCGATTTTAATATAGTATTAATTTCGAAATTGTTAAATATATTTATATTGGATATTATATATTTAAATATATTAATTAATATTAATATTTAATTTGAATTTTAATTTTGAATTTGAATTCAAAAGAGAAAGACCAAGTCAACAAGTGACTTGGTATGCTTGGAGTGGGGGAGAAACTTTCTCCCCACTCCAAGAAGAAATTCGGCCAACCCTAAGTGGTATAAATAGGGTTTTTCATTTTTGAAAAACCTTAAGTCATTTTTAGAAAAAGAAAAGAGAAAACTAGGGTTTTGCTCTCCTCCCTATCTCATCTCTCTCGTCTCTCGCTCTCACTCTCTCCCTCTCGCTCTCGGCTGCCGCGTGTGAAGAGGAGGCTCCACCGACCTCGCTGCCCTATCCGCCTCAAGCAAGGTTCGATCGTGACGTTGTAAGGTGCCGGCGTGACGCTCTTGCCCCGTTCGTGCGCGTAAAGGTGCTAGGAGACGGATACAACATCCCGGGGATTCGAAGGGTTCGTAGCTCGCCATCTTCTTGTAATCGTGAAGGTATCATGGCTGTAAAATCCTTTCTATTTCGTGTTTATCTTCTCGTGTTAATATCGAGCGGTCCAAGGGAAGGCGGGAATCCCTAAAAGTTTTAAAATTTTGCTGTTCAAGGAACGAGGGCCTCGGGACCCTACCGGGATTCCCAACAGTGGTATCAGAGCCTTAGCCTCGAAGTCACGGGAGTATGACCACGAAGCCTGAAAAATCGCCTTTGGAAAGGCTGGCCGCGCGCGTAGGTGCGCGGCTCGCTGTCCTAGCCGCGCGCATGGAGTGCGCGGCGCCCAAACCCTGGCCGCGCGCAGCCCACGGCCTCGGGACATGGCCGCGTGCATGAGCACGCGGGCTGGCCTGGCCGCGCGCGGGGTGGAGCCACGGGCACAGCCGCGCGCGGCGTGCGGCCAGGGTAGGCCGGCGCGCTGCGCGCGGCATGCGAGGTAGGCGCACGCGGCACACAAGCCTGGCCGCGCGCGCAACGTGCGCGGCACTTGGTCGGGCCGCGGGGGCTGTGCCGGCTCGATCGCGACTAGGGTCGCACGGTCAAGCCTCGAAGCCCAATGGGCCTGGCCCAAATCTGATAAAAGCCCAAATGTGGATTTAGGCTCGGATCTGTGTAAAATTGTCGTGATGCATGTAATATTTGAATTACATGGTGATTGATTAGGGATTAGGTTCTATTTTGACCGGGCGATATGTTAAGGGTGACAAGGTCCCCCCGGGTTGTACTTTACAGTTTTTCCTAAAAAGACGGGCTTTGTTGTTTTAAGGAAAGATCCCCTCGTCATAGGCTATAGTAGTACAGGAATGACGGCCGAACGAGAGACGATCGAGACGAGACGAACGACCAAGAGGGTGGCCGAGGTGTCCGTTCGAGACAAGCCCGAAGACTTAGAGTTTTCTTTTTGTACAAATAGGATAGAACTAGAATTATCCCCGATCTTTCACATTTACTTTAATAGGTTGAAACTAGGTTTACTATTAAAGTCTATTATGTGCGTGTTGGTTTCGAACGTGATATCGTGCATAATGTGCTCGTTCTTTAACTGTGAGGATTCTCCCGAAGTTAGACTTTAAAATATCAAGTGAGTAAAGGGGCGGGACTCCTGACTTCTATCAAGTCCAAAAACGTTACGACTTAGGGGTACGGTTTTGATTGACCGAGTTACGGCGCTAAAACCCTCGCCTTTGACGTGAACGTATTTGGATGCATTTTTGATAATACCGCTAGCCAACCACTCTTCGTCCTCTTACAAAGTGTTATCCTACGGAGGCGAAGTTCACTCAAAAGTGGAAGGTTAGCAGGACGTTGATAGGTAGCACTTGAACAGTCATTCCCAAGATGTCTGAGTTACAGGCCGAGGCACCCTGACTGAGACAAATTCGTTGAACCTTCTGTGTGACAGAATCGTGTGGGACACGAACCTGGCTGATCGAATATACCAATAAATGTTAAGTTGAGGCTAGTTTGATGCAGTGCGGGTAAATCAACACCACTATGAAATTACTCAACGAGGTTTTCGAAATTCCTAACGGGAGACAGAATTTCGAGAAAAATAGTGGGAGTCAGACGAAAAATTAAAGTCATGTTTTAGTCTGATTAAACACTTCAAATCCTAACTTTCTGTTTTTCTTTCTGCAGTTTATTTTCTTCTCTATTTTATACGATGACAAACCCATTATCCGTGCTATTGGAAAAACATTCTTTGGTGGGATCAAATTATGTTGATTGGCTAAGAAATCTGAGGATCGTCCTCAGATTGGAAAAATTGGAGTATGTTTTGGACATCGAGGAGCCTTTGACTCCAAATGCTGATTCGACTGAGCAAGACCTGCAGTTCCACGATAAGTGGGTTGAGGATGCTGGCAAGGTCCACTCCTACATGCTATTGGCTATGAGCCCAGAGCTGCAGCGTCAGCATGAGTTCATGAGTGTCAAAGCGATACTGGTGCATTTAGCTGGGCTTTATGGTTAGTCGTCTAGGAGCGCTCGCTACGCCATCACGCATAGTCTCTTTAATACAAAGCTCGCAGAGGGTGGTGATGTTCATGCTCATTTACTGAAGCTAAATGAGTATATGGAGTGATTGGATGCGCTGGTATTTGGTTTACCTCACGAGGTGAAGATCGACATCATACTGCAATCCCTCCCACCGTCCTTCCGCCAGTTCGTGGTGAACTGCAACCTGAACAATCGGGAGTATTCGATACCTGACATGATCAATAAGTTGGTTGCAGGCAGTACTCTGTATCGCAACGATAAGGGTAAGGGCAAGGAAGTGGCGCTTGTTGTGACTACTCGGTCCAAGGGCTCGAAGAAGAAGCCGAACAAGCACAGTGGGCCTAAGGGTAGAATCGCCAAGAAGGCAAAATCCAAGAAGGCTGTCAAGTCGGGCGCGAAGCCCACAGACAAGTGCCTCCATTGCCAGTAGCTGGGTCACTGGAAGCGTGACTGTCCTAAGCTGAAAGCGCCATCTGACGCTTCAAGTAAGCAATTAGTTTTCAAAGCTAATTGTTCTGTGTATTCTACTTCATGGATACTTGACTCAGGGGCTAGCTCTCATATTTGTGTTTTGAACCAGGGTCTGGAACGAAGTAGGAAGCTTCGAGCTGGTGAGGTCTCGATCAACGTCGGTAGCGGACATAGTGTTGCAGCAATGCACGTGGGATCGAAGACTTTGCTTTTATCATCTTTGCATTCTTTAGAACTTTCTAATGTTTTGGTTTTGCCCAAGGGGCTTAAGAACATTGTTTCGATTCCTGTTTTGAGCAGACTTGGTTATGAGTTTCGATTTATTGATAATGTTTGCCAAATATATTTTAGAAATGAAAACGTTGGAAAAGCGACGTTAATAAATGGCTTATATTACGTCAACCTAAGAGATAAGGTGGAAACTGTAGACGCAATTACCAACTCATCGACGGGGTCGAACGAGCGATACATCTGGCACCTACGATTGGGTCATGCAGGGGAAGCGAAGATTGACAAGATGGAAAAAGACGGCCTGATTCGCACAGCAAAGTCAGGCCGGATCCCAACTTGTCAGTCTTGCATCCTAGGCAATGACCAAGTCGCCCTTCATAGGGACTTTTATTAGGGCCACAGAAGTGTTGGGTTTAATCCACACAGATGTATGTGGACCGTTTAGAGTGACGGCCCGAGGTAATTGCCGCTACTTCATTACGTTTACGGACGATCAGTCCTGCTACGGGACTGTCTATTTGATGAGACAAAAGTCTGAAGCTCTTGAAATGTTCAAAGAGTATAAAGCGTTAGTGGAGAAGCAAACTGGAAAGGTCATTAAAGCCGTTCGGTCAGATCGAGGCGGCGAATATATGAGCCTTGAGTTCGATGCATTTCTCAGAGAAAATGACATCGTTATACAGTTTTCACCTCCCGGGACGCCACAATTAAATGGCGTAGCCGAGCGAAGAAACCGAACGCTTTTGGATATGGTTCGGTCGAAGATGAGTTACACAGATCTCCCCATTTCGTTATGGGGTTATGCTTTAGAGACAACAACATATATCCTTAATATGATACCTACCCGTTCTGCCGACAGGATCCCTTACGAAGCTCGGCATAATCGTAAGGCAAGCCTGAATCACATTAGGATTTGGGGTTGCCCCGCCTTTGTGAAAAAGTTACAGGCAGACAAGTTAGAATCAAGGTCGATTATGGCCAGATTCGTCGGATACCCCGAGGACTCAATGGGGTACTACTTTTACGTTGCAGACGAACACAGGGTGTTTGTCGCTTTACGCGCCACCTTCATGGAAGAAGAGTTCGTTAGCGAAGGCGGTAAAGGGCGTGAAATAACTCTTGGTGATTTAAGCAACGAATCAACTCCCGTTGTTATAGAGTCGTTAGACGACGTTCCAGAAAACCCGGCTCAGCCGCAATTGCGCAAGTCTAGTAGGATATCTCAAATGCCTAAGAGATATAGTATGGTACGATATTTTGCGGTCAAGTAGGATATCTATTAATAGAATGTCATCTACGTACAATACGAGAAATGATATCATACTCCCACTGCTCTTTCTGTATACACAGGGTTCATCTACGTTCTTTATGAATCCGTAGTTCCGAACTACATCGAAGCGTAGATTCCAACTCCTAGATGCTTGTTTAAGTCCATAAATTGACATATTTAACTTGCACACTTTTTGAGCATCTGTTTGCGACGCAAAACCTTTTGGTTGTTCCATATAGATCTCCTCCTTGAGGAATCCATTTAGGAATGCCGTTTTGATGTCCATTTGACAGATCTCATATTCGTAGTGTGCGGCTATTGCTAGCAGAATCCGTATGGACTTGATCATAGCAACAGGCAAGAAGGTTTCCTCATAGTCGATCCCTTGTTTTTTATTGTAGCCTTTCGCGACAATCCTGGCTTTGTACGTCTCAACTTGTCCGTCAGATCCAATTTTCCTCTTGTAGATCCATTTGCTCGGGAGATCTACCAGAGTCCAGGCTTGGTTGGTGTACATCGAGTCCATTTCTACTTTCATAGCCTCTAGCCATCTTGCTGAGTCTACGTCAGCTATCGCCTGATCAAAAGTGACGGGATCATCTCTAAGAAGAGCCCTTGTCACAGCATAGCCATGCTCGACATATACCATGCCGTATCATTCCGGTTGGCGTGGCACTCTTTCTGATCTGCGCAACACTGATTGCGTCGTTGGTTCTTCTATCGGACTATCCGATACTATGTCCAGTGAAGGCGTTTCGGTCGACTCTCCCAGAGTCACCTCTCGGCCTGTCCCACAATCTCGAATGAACTCATCTTCGAGAAATGTAGTTTGCAGGCCCACAATAATCCTCTGATCCTCATGAAAATAGAATAGGTATTCCATGGAATCCTCGTGATAACCTATGAAACGTCCCTTTACAGATCACGACTCTAATTTGTCTGTTTTTAGTTTCTTCACATAAGCGGGGCACCCCCAAATCCTAAAATGTGATAAACTTGGATTTTTGCCCTTCCGTATCCGATACGGAATGCTGTTATTCACAGACTTAGAGGGACATCTGTTTAAGGTATAAGTTGCGGTCAGCAGTGCATACCCCCATAGTGAAATGAGTAAATCTGTGTAACTTAGTATCGATCGAACCATATCTAATAAAGTTCGATGTCTGCGTTCGGCTACGCCATTTAATTGTGGCGTACCGGGCGGAGTCATCTGCGATATGATGTCATTCTCCTTCAAGAAGTCATCGAATTCGAGACTCATATACTCACCGCATTGATCCGATCGAACGGTTTTAATATGTTTTACGGTTTGTTTTTCCACTCGTGCCTTAAACTCCTTGAACTTATCAAGAGCTTCAGCTTTATACCTCAGTAGATACACAAGTCCGTAACGACTGTGATCATCCGTGAAGGTAATAAAGTAGTGGAAATCTCCTCGAGCCTTTACGTTAAAAGGTCCGCAAACGTCAGTATGAATTAAACCAAGAATTTCAGTGGCTCTCTGAAAAGTTCCTGTGAAGGGTGATCGGGTCATCTTATCCCGGAGACAAGATTCACATGTTGGATAGGAGTCTAATCCCAATGGCTTAATAATGCCTGTTTTCTCCAACTTATGAATTTTGTGTTCTCCGGCATTACCTAATCGAAGATGCCATAGATATCTTGCGTTTGTTTTGAACTTACGTTTGTTGGTAAATACGTTCACAAACTGTTCATCTCGAACATTTAGGTAATATAAACCATTAAGTAGTGTTGTTGTTCATGTTATTTTATTTCTAAACAAAATATCACATTTATTAACTTCGAAAGTAAATACCTAACCATTCCTACTTAACGCAGGAATGAAGACAATGTTTTTTAATCCCCTCGGGAGTACAAGACATTCGTCTAACAACAAACTATGTCCAGATGATAAAACTAGAGACTTCGATCCAACATGGCTCACCGAGACACTATGTCAACTCCCCACGTTGATCATAATCTCTTTATCCGCCAGCTTTCTACTTCGTTCCAGATCCTGATTGAACACACAAATGTGAGTACTAGCACCAGAATAAAAAATTCACGAAGTGGAATACCAGATAAGGAACAAACTCTTTCAAAAAGATATAGTTCTTTACCCGAGGCAGTATGCTCAGCTTTGAGCTTTGGACAATCTCGCTTCCTGTGGCCTAACTCACCGCAATACAAGTACTTATCCTTGGCCCTAGGCCCTGTCTGTTTGGACTTCTTCTTTTTGTTAGAAGTCAGTCTTGAGGGCTTTCACTTGTTCAACCTCATCTTGCCCTTCGCGGGCTTAGTAGTTGCCACAAGCGCCGTTTGTTTCCCCTTCTTAATCTGAGACTGTGCTGACACCAACTGATTTAACAGTTTGGACATGGTCAGCTGCTTGTCATTTAGATTGAAGTTCACTATGAACGAGTTGAAGGGGGCAGCGACTACAGAATCAGATCGCATTGGAGATCATAATCGATAAGAAAGTCGAGTCTCCAATCTCTCGATCATGTTGATCATTTTCAACACGTGATCTCCGACGTCTTCGCCCTCAGACATCCTCGAGCGAAAGAGTTGTTCCGATATCGAATACCGAACAGTCCTAGAAGGAGTACCATACAATTCTTTCACATGCAGCAATATCTCGCGTGCATCCGCCATGTGTTCATGGCTACACTGCAGAGCATTACTCATTGACCCGAGTACATAGGACTTAACGATTTGTTCGTTCTTTTTCCGCTTATCGTAAGCAGCACGAACTTCATTGCTAGCATCAGCCCCGAGGCCGGTAACATTTCAGAGTCCAACACATAGGTCAGCGATTCAATCCCGAGAACTATTTTCAGATTGCGTAACCAATCGACGTAGTTTGACCTAATCAAACAATTTTCTTTGAGCAGTATGTTCAGTGCGGAAGACATTTTTCTATGTTGATGAGAGAAAATAATGCTGCAGAAAATAAAGACCCTATTAGGTTATTTGTATAGTTCATCAAATGCAAACAAGGAGTTTTGTTTCGTTTGACTCCCATTATTTTGTCGTAAACCCCATACTCCCATTAGAGGTTTCGGAAGTCTCGTTGAAAACTTCAATAGTAGAGCTGACGTCCCCGAAGGCTTAGATACATCAGCTAGTCCGCATTATTGGTCTGTCCTTGCCGACGAAGTCGTATTCCACACGAATTTGTTCCACGAGTGTCTCAACTATCTTTGTCTTAGTCAGTGACCCTCGCCAGTAAATTCGAAACAAAGGGTGTAACTATCTAAGTGCAACATATCAACTTATGCTTTAACCGCAAACTTGAACTATGCGTTTTACTGCAAAGTGTGGTCTTGGCGAGCGACGCTCAAACGCACTCGAGCCCACCATACACGAGCAAACGCACAGCGCCAGTGAATCCGGAACAACCGCACATTCACTCCGATATGATAAAAGTTCGAGCTTGATAGAAGACAGGGAATCAAAGCCCTTTGCTCACTTAGTATTTGACGGGAGATACAAACGGTCTCATAATTCTAGCACGAGTACATAATTAATGCGCAATTTAGTGGACTATTTCTAAACTGATCCTATTACATGGGTCGTTTTACGACCGGGGTCTTCGATTTTCGTGGAACGCCATCCTCGGACTGTTGAGGTTTATGCCCTAGATGTCGTACGAGGATTAGATAGTACGAGGGCATTTGTGTAATTTTGTAGTGTTTACAATTTGTAATTGGATTATTTGATAATGGAATTACATGTTATTTTTTGTCGATTTGAGTTTTGACAAAATAATACACAATGGCATATTATTAATTCGTCTAAATAAATTAACCTTGCAATCGGGTAATAAGACGAATTAATAAAACTCCAATATTTACAGTTCAGTTACTGATTCTGTGGGGACAGAGAGGGGGCACCAGTAAGCTGATATACTGTAATATTAAATTAAGTCCACAAGTCTTAGTCTCCAGTAGGGAGACTGGATTGACGAGTACGACTTGTTTGTCGACGAGTCCAAAATGGGTGTGACAACTATTCACTTGAGAAGTGGGAGCTCGTGACCTTGATACATGACGAATCAGGGGATTCTCTGTATTTGGACACTGACTCGTAATCGAACGATCCCACGACGGTAAAGTCGATGATCGATCGATTGACTATAGTAGACTACGTGAACCTTCGACCGAAAGGGTTAACTCGGGGTTGGTCTTAAGGTCTTGATTAGTCACTAGTCTGCTATGCCCAAATTGCATGGAGCATGGGTCAGCGGCGAAATGCGGTCTTGACTTTTCGACGTGATTGCCGGTTATACAGCTGAGCAGGATTTACGGCCTTGATTAAATTCAAGGTTAACGTCCTATGCAGTTTCGATGTGCGGGAGTTTACCTAAGCCTCTGGCCAGAGCATATGACTGACTCACGAGGGTCGTGGAGGGCAGTTTGGTAAATGTCACCGACACGAACATCATAGAGTCGAGTCCTGTAAGTTCGACTACGCGTGACTTTCACTCGACCGGGACAAACGTAAAGGGTTTATACGTAGAACGACAATCTATAGTAGGTTCGTGAATAATACCTATTCGTACTCAACTCGGGGTCGGTTCGGTACCACGGAGCTGGCTAGGTGAATACCGAACTCCTGGATTCTTCCCAGAGCCGGTTGAGACAAACCAAGAGAGTCGGGCTTAAAAAGGGCAACCGACACAACGTCTATATGAGAATAGAGTAGGCTGGGGCCTGGATTGAGAGATTAGGGTTTGGGGTTTGGCCGAAACCCTAAATGGCTGAAAATGTAGTAAAATCGCGTGAGGGGCAAAATGGTGTCTTCACCTCACGAAATATTTTTGAAATATAATATTGGATATTTAATATTTAGTATATGATTTAAATATGATTTAAATCTTTATTATTTTTTTATGAAAATAATAATATTTAATTTGGAATTAAATAAAATATATATATTAGATATATATATGATTTTCGATTTTAATATAGTATTAATTTAGAAAATTATAATTAAATATATATATTGGATATTATATTTAAATATATTAAATATAGAATAAATATATTAATTTATATTAATATTTAATTTGAATTTGAATTTTGAATTTGAATTCAAAAGAGAAAGACCAAGTCAACATGTGACTTGGTATGCTTGGAGTGGGTGAGAAACTTTCTCCCCACTCCAAGAAGAAATTCGGCCAACCCTAAGGGGTATAAATAGGGTTTTTCATTTGAAAAACCCTAAGTCTTTGTGTGCAAAAAGAAAAAAAACTAGGGTTTTTATTTCTTGTCCTCCCTCTCTCATCTCTCTCACTCTCTTCCTCGATGGCCGTGCGGCGCGCGCGTGAAGAAAAGGTAGCCGAACTTTGGTCTAGCCGCCTCAAGCAACTCTCGGCCGTGACGTGTGTAAGGTGCCGGCGTGACGATCTTGCCCCGTTCGTGAGCGTTTTGGTGCTAGGAGAGGGATACTACATCCCGGGAATTCGAAGGGTTCGTAGCTCGCCATCGTCTTGTAATTTCAAGGTATCATGGCTATAAAACCCTTTTTATTTCGTGCTTATCTTCTCGTGTTAATACTGAGCGGTCCAAGGAAAGGCGGGAATCCCTAAAAGTTTTAAAATTCCGTCGTTCAAGGAACGAGGGCTTCGGGGCCCTACGGGGATTCCCAACAGTGGTATCAGTGCCTTAGGCTCGGTTAAGTCACAGGACTATGACCACGAAGCCCGAAGAATCGCCTTTGGAAAAGCTGGCCGCACGCGGGGAGCGCGCGGCTCGCTGCCCTAGCCGCACGGATGGAGCGCGCGGCGCCCGAACCCCGACTGCGCGCAAGGCCGTGCGCAGCGCACGGCCTCGGGACTAAGCCGCGCACTCAGCGCGCGGCATTGGCGGGCCGCGTGCAGCGCGTGGGCTGGCCTGGCCGCTCGCGGGGCTCGGCCACGGGCACAGCCGTGCGCAGCGCGCGGGCCTGGCCTGGCCGCGCGCACGGGCGCGCGGCACAAGGGGCACAGCCGCGCGCAGCGCGCGACACCTTGGGAGGCCAGCGTGCGGCACGCTAGGCAGGTTCTGTTTGAATTACGTGGTGATTGATTGGGGATTAGGTTCTGTTTTTATCGGGTGATATGTTAAGGGTGACAAGGTCCCCGCCGGGTTGTACTCTACAGTTTTTCTAGAAAGACGGGCTTTGTTGTATTAGGGAAAGATTCCCCCGTCATAGGCTATAATAGTACAGGAATGACGGCCGAACGAGAGACGATCGAGACGAGGACGAACGAACAAGACGGTGGCCGAGATGTCCGTTCGTGACAAGTTCGAAGACTTAGAGTTTTACTTTTTGTACAAATAGGATAGAACTAGAAATATCTCCGATCTTTCACATTTACTTTAATAGGTTGAAACTAGGTTTACTATTAAAGTCTATTATGTGCGTGCAGGTTTCGAACGTGATATCGTGCATAATGTGCTCGTTCTTTAACTGTCAGGATTCTCCCGAAGTTAGACTTTAAAATATCAAGTGAGTAAATGGGTGGGACTCCTGTCTTCTATCAAGTCCAAAAACGTTGCGACTTAGGGGTACGGTTTTGGTTGACCGAGTTACTGCGCTAAAACCCTCTCCTTTGACGTGAACTTATTTGGATGCATTTTTTATAATGCCGCTAGCCAACCACTCTTCGTCCTCTTACAAAGTGTTATCCTACGGAGGCGAAGTTCACTCAAAAGTGGAAGGTTAGCAGGACGTTGATAGGTAGCACTTGAACAGTCATTCCCAAGATGTCTGAGTTACAGACCGAGGGACCCTGACTGAGATAAATTCGTTGAACCTTCTGCGTGACAGAATCGTGTGGGACACGAACCTGGCTGATCGAATATACCAATAAACTGTTAAGTTGAGGCTAGTTTGATGCAGTGCGGGTAAATCAATGCCACTATGAAACTACTCAACTAGGTTTCCGAAATTCCTAACGGGAGACAGGATTTCGAGAAAAATAGTGGGAGTCAGACGAAAAATTAAAGTCCTATTTTAGTCTGATTAAACATTTCAAATCCTAACTATCTGTTTTTCTTTCTGCAGTTTATTTTCTTCTCTATTTTATATGATGACAACCGTACTTTTGGAAAAACATTCTTTGGTGGGACCAAATTATGTTGACTGGCTTAGAAATCTGAGGATCGTCCTCAGGTTAGAAAAACTGGAATATGTCTTGGATATTGAACAGCCTGCTACTCCAAATGCTCATTCGACTGAGCAAGACCTGCAGTTCCACGAGAAGTGGACTGAGGATGCTGGGAAGGTTCACGCCTATATGTTATCGGCTATGAGCCCAGAGCTTCAGCGCCACCATGAGCACATGAGTGCTAAGGAGACGCAGGCTCACTTGGTTGAGCTTTATGGCGAGTCGTCTAGGAGCGCGCGCTATTCACTCACGCATGACCTGTTTAACACTAAGCTCGCAGAGGGTGGTGATGTCCATGCTCATTTACTGAAGCTGAATGAGTATATGGAGCGATTGGATACGCTGGCATTTGGTTTACCTCACGAGGTGAAGATAGACATCATACTGCAGTCCCTCCCACCGTCCTTCCATCAGTTCGTGGTGAACTGCAACCTAAACAATCGGGAGTATTCGATACCTGACCTGATCAATTAGTTGGTTGCAGCCCGTACCCAGTATCGCAGCGATAGGGGTCCTAAGGGCAAGGAGGTGGCGCTTGTTGTGACTACTCGGTCCAAGGGGTCGAAGAAGAAGCCGAACAAGCACAGCGGGCCTAAGGGTAGAATCGCCAAGCATGCGAAATCCAAGAAGGCTGTCAAGTCGGGCGCCGAACCCACGGACAAGTGCCTCCATTGCCAACAGCTGGGTCACTGGAAGAGCGACTGTCCTAAGCTGAAGGTGTCATCTAACGCTTCAGGTAAGCAATTAGTTTTCGAAGCTAATTGTTCTGTGTATTCTACTTCAAAGATACTTGACTCAGGAGCTAGCTCCCATATTTGTATTTTGAACCAGGGTCTGGAACGAAGTAGAAAGCTTCGAGCTGGTGAAGTCTCGATCAACATCGGTAGCGGACATAGTGTTGCTGCAACGCACGTGGGATCGAAGACTTTGCTTTTATCATCTTTGCATTCTTTAGAACTTTCTGATGTTTTGGTTTTGCCCAAGGGGCTTAAGAACATTATTTCGATTCCTGTTTTAAGCAGACTTGGTTATGAGTTTCGATTTATTGATAATGTTTGCCAAATATATTTTAGAAATGAAAACGTTGAAAAAGCGACGTTAATAAATGGTTTATATTACGTCAACTTAAGAGATAAGGTGGAAACTCTAAATGCAATTACCAACTCGTCGACGGGGTCGAACGAGCGATACATCTGGCACCTAAGATTGGGTCACGCAGGGGAAGCGAAGATTGACAAGATGGAAAAGGACGGCATGATTCGCACAGTGAAGTCAGGCCCGATCTCAACTTGTCAGTCTTGAATCCTAGGCAAAATGACCAAGTCGCCCTTCACAGGGACTTTTACTAGGGCCACAGAAGTGTTGGGTTTAATCCACACTAATGTATGTGGACCGTTTAAAGTGACGGCCCGAGGTAATTGCCGCTACTTCATTACGTTTACGGACGATCAGTCCCGCTACGGGACTGTCTATTTGACGAGACAAAAGTCCGAAGCTCTTGAAATGTTCAAAGAGTACATGGCGTTAGTGGAGAAGCAAACTGGCAAGGTCATTAAAGCCGTTCGATCAGATCGAGGCGGCGAGTACATGAGCCTTGAGTTCGATGCATTTCTCAGAGAAAATGGCATCGTTATACAGTTCTCACCTCCTGGTACGCCACAATTAAATGGCGTAGCCGAGCGAAGAAACCGAACACTTTTGGATATGGTTCGGTCGATGATGAGTTACACAGATCTCCCCATTTCGTTGTGGGGTTATGCTTTAGAGACAACAGCCTATATCCTTAACAGGATACCTACCCGTTCTGCCGACAGGATCCCTTACGAAGCTTGGCATAATCGTAAGGCAATCCTGAATCACATTAGGATTTGGGATTGCCCCGCCTTTGTGAAAAAGTTACAGGCAGATAAGTTAGAATCAAGGTCGTTTATGGCCAGATTCGTCGATACCCCGAGGACTCAATGGGGTACTACTTTTACATTCCAGACGAACACATGGTGTTTGTCGCTTTACGCGCCACCTTCATGGAAGAAGAGTTCGTTAACGAATGCGGTAAAGGGCGTGAAATAACTCTTGGTGAGTTAAGCGACGAATCAACTCCAGTTGTTACAGAGTCGTTAGACGACGTTCCAGAAAATCCGGCTCAGCCGCTATTGCGCAGGTCGAGTAGGATATCTCAAATGTCTTAGAGATATGGTATGGTACACGTCGAGCATGGGGATGCTGCGATGGAGGGATGAGTCGGGGACGATCCCGTCACCTACGACCAGGCAATTACCGGTACAGACTCCCTCAAGTAGCTTGAGGCTATGCAAGGAGAAATGGACTCTATGTATTCAAACCAGGTTTGGACACTTGTAGACCTACCCAATGGTTTTAGACCGATCGGGAACAAATGGATCTACAAGAAGAAGATTGGATCTGACGGATAGGTGGAAACGTACAAAGCTAGGCTTGTAGCGAAAGGGTATAGTCAAAAAGAGGGTATTGACTATGAGGAGACATTTTCACCAGTCGCGATGATTAAGTCCATTCGCATTATGCTTGCGATAGCAGCATACTATGACTATAAGATCTGGCAGATGGACGTAAAGTCCGCGTTCCTGAAGGGATTCCTCCAGGAGGAGATCTATATGGAACAACTCAAAGGTTTTACGTCAGATGCAGATGCTCGAAAAGAATGCAAGCTGAATTGGTCCATCTATGGACTGAAACAAGCTTCAAGGAGTTGGAATCTTCGGTTCGATGAAGTAGTTAAGAACTAGGATTCATAAAAAACGAAGATGAGCCCTGTGTTTACAAGAAGGCCAGTTGGAGCAAGGTGTCGTTTCTAGTATTGTACGTAGATGACATCCTTTTGATAGGAAATGACATTGGGATGTTTTCAGAGGTCAAAGCTTGGCTTTCGACCGAATTATCTATGAAAGACCTGGGAGAAGCGACCTATATTCTAGGAATACGCCTATTTAGAGATAGGGCGAAACGATCAATTGGCTTATCTCAGGCCCTTTACTTAGATAAAGTCCTTAAAAGGTTTAAGATGGACGACTCTAAGAAAGGATTCCTACCTATGAGGCATGGGATTCATCTCTCAAAGGCTATATCTCCTCGTAACGAGGTACAAAGACAAGAGATGAGTGGAGTCCCCTATGCTTCAGCTGTGGGTAGCCTGATGTACGCGATGC